>JBBGZY010000339.1:2602500-2637500 GCA_037952925.1 Lithobates clamitans | reverse complement strand
GGCCTTGCTTTATGGGTCTTCACCTCAACCTGGTAAAACACCTTTGGGATTAATTAAAGCAGAGACTGCAAGCCAGGCCTTATCATCCAATATCAGTACCTTACCTCACAAATGTGTTTCTGGAAGAATGGTCAAACATTCCCATAGACACACTCCTAAACCTTGTGGACAGCCTTCCCAGAAGAGTTGAATCTGTTATAGTAGCAAAGGGTGAGTCAGCTCAATATTGAACCCTACAGACTAGGACTGGGATGCCATTAAAGTTAATGTGCGTGTAAAGGCAGGCATGTCAATACTTTTGGTAATATAGTGTATATATGATCATCAAAATACAGTGCCTTGCAAAAGTATTCACCCCCCTTGGCATTTTCCGTGTTTTGTTGCCTCACAACCTGGAATTAACATGGATTGTTTGAGGATTTGCATCTTTTAATTTACAGAACATGCCCACAACTTTGAAGATTTTTATTTTTATTTTTTATTGTGAATCTAACAACAAAAAGGACAAAATAACAGAAAAAGTCAACATTAACTATGCACCCTCCTAAAGTCATTACTTTGTAGAGCCACCTTTTGCGGCTATCACAGCTCCAAGTCACTTTGGATAAGTCTCTATGAGCTTGCCACATCTTACTACTGGGATTTTTGCCCATTCCTCATTGCAGAACTGCTCCAGCTCCTTCAAGTTGGATGGTTTGCGCTTGTGAACAACAATCTTTAAGTCTGACCACAGATTTTCTATTGGATTGAGGTCTGGGCTTTAACTAGGCCATTCCAACACATTTACATGTTTCCCCTTAAAACACTTAAGTGTTGCCTCAGCAGTGTGTTTGGGGTCATTGTCCTGCTGGAAGGTGAACTTCCGTCCTAGCCTCAAATCACACACAGAGTGGTACAGGTTTTGCTCAAGAATATCCCTGTATTTAGCACCATCCATCTTTCCCTTAACTCTGACCAGTTTCCCAGTTCTGCTGAAAAACAACCCCACAACATGATGCTGTCACCACCATGTTTCACTTTGGGGATGGTGTTCTTTGGGTGATGTGATGTGTTGGGTTTGCACCAGACATAGCGTTTTCATTGATGGCCAAAAAGTTACATTTTAGTCTAATCAGACCACCTTCCTCCATACATTTTGGGAGTCTCCCACATGCCTTTTCACAAACTCAAAACGTGCCATTTTGTTTTTTGCTGAAAGTAATGGCTTTCTTCTGGCCAAAAAGCCCAACTCCATAGAGCGTACGACTTATTGTCGTCCTATGTACAGATACTCCAGTCTCTGCTGTGGAACTCTGCAGCTCCTCCAGGGTTACCTTAGGTCTCTGTGCTGCCTCTCTGATTAATGCCCTCCTTGCCCGGTCCGTGAGTTTTGGTGTGCGGCCGTCTCTTGGCAGGTTTGCTGTTCTTTCCATTTGGTTATGATAGATTTGATGGTGCTCCTAGGAATCATCAAAGATTTGGATATTTTTATAACCTAACCCTGACTTGTACTTCTCAACAACATTGTCCCTTACTTGTTTGGAGAGTTCCTTGGTCTTCATGGAAGTGTTTGGTTATCGGTGCCTCTTGCTTAGGTGTTGCAGCCTCTGGGGCCTTTCAAAAAAGGTGTGTGTATATGTAATGACAGATCATGTGACACTTAGATTGCACACAGGTGGACATCATTTCACTAATTATGTGGCTTCTGAAGGTAATTGGTTGCACCAGAGCTTTTTATGGGCTTCATAACAAAGGGGGTGAATACATACGCACATGCCAATTATCATTTTTTTATTTATGAAAAATAGTTTTATGTATATATTTTTCTAATTTTAATTCACCAACTTAGACTATTGTGTTCTGGTCCATCACATATAATTCAGATTTAAAAAAACATTGAACTAAAGGCTGTAATGTAACAAAAGAGGTAAAAAGCCAAGGGGTGTGAATACTTTTGCAAGGCACTGTACATACAACAGCATTGTATGGAAAATATTTGTATTGAACCATAACCACTAAAACCCTTTCTACAGGTAGACACAGGGTTACCTAGTTAGTCCCTGTGTATGCTCATGAAAGGGGTTCTAGCAGTTTGGGCTCAGTACATTTGGATATTACTATGTACCACTTTACCACTGCTACCACTTCACCATTTGGCATGTTGATATAGTACTAGAAATAAGTGATATAGTATTAGAAATAAGCAGATATCTGTGGCAACAATACGTATACAATATGTTAGGTCATTGGGAACCTGAAATCAGTTGTGGAACATCTGGATTTTCTTAGGAACAAGACCAGATGGTGGGCCCCTTTAAACATTTGTAATTGAAAGGTCTTGAAGATGTTACTTCTTGGGTGTGCTAAAAAAAAGGAGAGCAGAAAATTATGGTTGACACAGCACCTTTCATATTCAAAAGAGCAGTCAGCCTATAAAGCGGACAATTTATGCAGATGTGCAATATCAGCTGTTCCTGAATGCATTGGACTTATTAAGGGAAAAGGTGAAGCAATGCCCAGTTCACCCTGATAAAACCTAAATCAGTATTTAAGTTACTGCACTTAAACCCAGAGAGTGTGAAGTTCATGGGTTGCAAATTACAGTGCCTTAAAAAAGTATTCACACCCCTTGAAATGTTCCACACTTTGTCATGTTACAACCAAAAAAGTAAATGTATTTTATTGGGATTTTATGTGACAGACCAACACAAAGTGGCACAAAATTGTGAAGTGGAAGGGAAATGATAAATGGTTTAAAAAAAAAAAACAATATCTGAAAAGTGTGGCTTACAAATGTATTCAGCCCCCTTTACTCTGATACCCCTAACTAAAATCTAGTGGAACCAATTGCCTTAAGAAGTCACCTAATTATTAAATAGAGTCCATCTGTGTGTAATTTAATCTCAGTATAAATACAGCTATTCTGTGAAGCCATCGGAGGTTTGTTAGAGAACCTTAGTGAACAAACAGGATCATGAAGGCCAAGAACATACCAAACAGGTCAGGTATAAAGCTGTAGAGAAGTTTAAAGCAGGGTTGGGTTATAAAAAAAATATCTCAAGCTTTGAACACTCTCACAGAGCACTGTTCAATCCATCATCCAAAAATAGAAAGAGTATGGCACAACTGCAGACCTATTAAGACATGGCCATCCACCTTAACTGATAGGTCGGGCAAGGAGGGCATTAATCAGAGAAGTAGCCAAGAAGCCCATGGTAACACTGGAGGAGCTGCAGAGATCCACAGGTCAGGTGGGAGAATCTGTCCACAGGACAACTATTAGGCTCCATGCACACTGAAGCTCATAAACATCCGTTTTTGTGAGTTTGGGTGTTTTTTTTAACAGCCCATAAACTCCCCTGTATGTTATCCTATGTGTCCATGCACACATGGATGTTTTTGGATGTTTATCAGCAGTGGAGTTTATGGGCTGTTTTCTGAACGCCAAAAAATCACGTTCAGGAGTCGTTTTTCTGACCACAAAAACGCTAAACGCTCATAAACGCTAAAAAACGTGTTTCACCAGCGTTTTTTAATGTTTTTGATCCATTGAAAAAAAAACCTGTTAAAAAACGCTGACGCGGAAAAACGCTATTGCACAAAACGTTGAAAGACTCACTGCAAAGCTACTGGCGTTTTTATAACATTATTTTAACTTCTGGTGTGCATGGAGCCTTAGTCATGCACTCCACATATCTGGCCTTTTTGGAAGAGTGGCAAGAATTAATCCATTGTTAATCCATCGTGAAACATGGTGGTGGCAGCATTATGTTGTGGGGATGCATTTCTTCAGCAGGGTCAGGGAAGCTGGTCAGAGTTGATGGGAAGATGGATGAAGCCAAATACAGGGCAATCTTAGAAGAAAATCTGTTATGCCACGTACACACGAGCGGGCTGTCCGACAGAAGAAGTCCGACGGAAGCTTTTCATCGTATATACCAATCGTGTGTAGGCCTCATTGGGCTTTCATTCTCGAAAAATCTGACGGACCCAGAAATGGAACATGTTCTAAATCTTTCCGACGGACCCAATTCCTATCGGGAAAACCGATCGTCTGTATGCTGGTCCGACGGACCAAAAAAGATGCATGCTTTGAAGCGAGTACGAGACGGAAGCTATTGGCTACTGGCT
Source organism: Lithobates clamitans (assembly GCA_037952925.1). Taxonomy (NCBI): domain Eukaryota; kingdom Metazoa; phylum Chordata; class Amphibia; order Anura; family Ranidae; genus Lithobates; species Lithobates clamitans. The sequence goes on along the minus strand of JBBGZY010000339.1, from coordinate 2,633,390 downwards.
ATTAAACTTCCTTTTTCTAGTCCCGTCACAAGTGTTGTATGTCACCGCGTATGTCACCGCGTTCTGGATGGTTGGACATTGGTCAGACTTTGGGTTGACCGTGTGTAGGCAAGACCGCTTGAATGGAATTACGTCAGAGAAACCACCGGAGTTTATTACGACGGCTAAACCGGTCGTGTGTACGCGGCATTAGAGTCTGCAAAAGACTTGAGACTGAGGCAGAGGTTCACCTTCCAGCAGGACAACGACCCTAAACATACAGTCAGAGCTACAATGTTTAGATCAAGGTTTAGATCAAAGCATATGTGTTAATATGGCCCAGTCAAAGTCCAGACCTAAATCCAATTGAAAATCTGTGGCAAGGCTTGAAAATTGCTCTCCATCCAATATGACAGAGCTTGAGCTATTTTGCAAAGAAGAATGGGCAAAAATGTCACTCTCTGGATGTGCAAAGTTGGTAGAGGCATCCCCAAAAAGACTTGCAGCTGTATTTGCAGCGAAAGGTGGTTCTACAAAGTGTTGACTCAGGGGGGCTCAATTCAAATGCACACCACACTTTTCACATATTTATTTGTAAAAAATGTTGAAAACGATATATCATTTTCCTTCCACTTCACAATTATGTGCCACTTTGTGTTGGTCTATTACGTAAAATCCCAATAAAATAAATTTTCGTTTTTGGATGTAATATTACAAAATGGAAAATTTCAAGGGGTATGAATACTTTTTCAAGGCACTGTAAATGGACAATTTCACATAGATATATGTCTGTCCATGGGGTATGCAATATATTGCTTTCTGTTTCTTCTTCCTGCCGTGGTGTGTAAAACAAGCTGCGGGAATGGATAGAGTTGCACATTACCTGGATTATTTTTTGCTTAAAGGGAGAAAATACAATGACAAGTGTGAGGTCCTGCAAACTCCAGAGCAGTCTGTGTTTAAGGACCTGCTTGTCATACATTGGCATTGCAATAGAGATTAACTGGCCTGCTATTTAAGGTGAGGATAGTCAGTGGGACTTACAGGGCACCACTGAAGGAAATGCTGATTCTGTTGGGGGTCACTCAACCTTGCAGTTATGGTGATACCTATGGGAAAGGTTTTTATTTGCTGACTTGAGTTCAGCACTAGAAGGGTCACCAAACAGAGCAGGGTGACAAAATAATTGAAGGAAGACGTAAGGGTCTAGGAAGAGTTTCTGAGAGAGTTTAATAGATTTGCAGCGTAAAGCAAGGTAGCCACTTTAAATCAGAATCTGTAATTATTAACTAAAGTGGTCAGGGGTTTTAGTGTCTTCTGGGGAAAATTGTGTGCTGAGGCAGGGTGACCCAGAGCATGGAAGTAGGGAGGTCTGATGACAAGCTTAACTTTTGCTGAAACTGTTCTACAGTCAGGTCCATAAATATTGGGACATCGACACAATTCTAATCTTTTTGGCTCTATACACCACCACAATGTTTTTGAAACGAAACAAACAATATGTGTTTTAACTGCAGACTTTCAAGATCTAAAAAAGCCTTTATAGTTCTGGAACAACATCCTATGGACAGATGAGACCAAGATCAAATTGTACCAGGGTGATGGCAAGAGAAGAGTATGGAGAAGGAAAGGACTGCTCATGATCCAAAGCATACCACCTCATCAGTGAAACATGGTGGTGGTAGTGTCATGGTGTGGGCATGTATGGCTGCCAAAGAAACTGGTTCTCTTGTATTTATTGATGATGTGACTGCTGACAAAAGCAGCAGGATAAATTCTGAAGTGTTTCGGGCAATATTATCTGCTTATATTCAGCAAAATGCTTCAGAACTCATTGGACGGCGCTTCACAGTGCAGATGGACAATGACCCGAAGCATTCTGCAAAAGCAACCAAAACATTTTTAAGGGAAAGAAGTGGAATTTTATGCAATGGCCAAGTCTATCACCTGACCTGAATCCGATTGAGCATGCATTTCAGTTGCTGAAGACAAAACTGAAGGGAAAATGCCCCAAGAACAAGCAGGAACTGAAGACAGTTGCAGTAGAGGCCTGGCAGAGCATCACCAGGGATGAAACCCAGCGTCTGGTGATGTTTATGTGTTCCAGACTTCGGGCTGTAATTGACTGCAAAGGATTTGCAACCAAGTATTAAAAAGTGAAAGTTTGATGGATGATTAATTTGTCCCATTACTTTTGGTCCCTTTAAAAAGTGGGAGGCACATATACAAACTGTTGTAATTCCTACACCGTTCACCTGATTTGGATGTAAATACCCTCAAACTAAAGCTGAAGGTCTGAAGTTAAAGCACATCTTGTTCATTTCATTTCAAATCCATTGTGGTGGTGTATAGAGTCAAAAAGATTAGAATTGTGTTGATGTCCCAATATTTATGGACCTGACTGTATATTATAGTGGTGGTCAAGCTTTGAAGGGATATGAGGAAAAAGAAGGTGGATGTTTTGACAGACAACATAAGTGTCAGAAATGTGATAAACAGCTTATCAACAGGATCAGAGGAAGTGGTATGACAGCTTAGATGCCTGTTCCTGAGATGCCTGCAGGCAAATTAAGCTAGTCACTGGGATCAGTAAATTCATAGCAGATGCATTGTCCAGGGGTAGATGGGATATATTTTTTAAGTTAACCCCCCATGAAGACAGGTATGGACTAAAATGTTTGGAAAATGCTTGGCAGCTTGTGAGCCTGTCCTAGAGGATCTGATTGTGCAATCATGGCTTTGAGGACATGGATAGCCTACAGGGGGAACAATAAAGTGGCTCACATTTGGAGGCACTCTGGGGTATTAATCTATAAAAAGGATGTATGGCTCTACCTCAGGACCCTAAGGAGAGAGAGGGATATCAAAAAGTAGAGTGACAGGGTTGGTGTGAATTGGCCAGAGTTTAGGATCCCACAAGTTGCTTCATGGGTCGGATGGTGCTGAAAGGGTGGATGAAAGGTGCTGAACCTAGCAAAAGCAGATAAGAGAGCATATAGATGAGAAGTAGTTGGTGCTATTACTACATGCAGTGCAACAGGTTTGTAGAAACAGTGACAAAGTAATACTATTTAAAGCTGCCTTTTTTGTGGAGGCATTCGAGATTGAAGAACAGGTAGCTTGCAACAGAATTGGAAGCTTGGAATTGATGGCTGATGAAGTGACTGTATATGCGAAAGCAATCCCATGCCAAGTTACCAGGTTGAAAACAAACCAGCCAGGCAAAGGGTCTTGGGCAATCTTGAAAAAGAGGGATGGATGGTGGTCCATGCCCTGTTAGGGCCATGGAGAAATACCTATCAATCAGGGGCGGGAAGAAGAGCAGTTTTTGAGACATAGGGATTGGATTGCCTTGCAAATGTTTGAATTTGCTGCCATACTCTGAATGTGCCTGAAGAAAGCAAGCTTAGACTCAACTGTTTTGGCACCTTTTCATTCAGGATTGGGGCAGCCAGTGCATTGGTACCCAGTGACAACCCAGTGGTGGAAATTTTAGCAGACATCCAGGGCTTAAAGTGGTTGTAAACCCTTACAGACCACTTTTACCTACTGGTAGGCCTATATTAAGGCTTACCTGTAGGTGCAAGAAATATCTCCTAAACCCACCTGGTTTAGGAGAGATTTCCAAAAGATAGGCGTCAATGTCTACGACGCATGCGCCGTAGACAAAGGCGTGCAGGCGCACTGAGCGTTCCGTTTCTAACGGCGATCATGTCGTTAGTGGCGGCACCAGCGCGCATGTGCATAGTAGCCCATTATGCTTTACCTTTGCAGGGAAACAAAGAGGAAGTAAACCCATCAGGGTTTACTTCCTCTTTAAAGGCTTACTGTTTTTTTTTCTTTTTTCAGGTTTGAAAGAAAGTGTGTGGATTCTGAGTCACTCCTGTCTACTGGGTGTACCAGATGGACCCAATTAGAAGTTATAATAGCCACTTGGGTTTAAGCCTGGGAATCTGATGGCACTGTAGAAAGGGTTTGAGATGGGAGCAGATGAGCAAGCTTATGGAGAAGGTTACAGTGAAGTGGGGCTCCCTATCTCCTTATCTGCGGTTGTCTTTCTGGTAGGAGAAAATATCAGGACATGTTATTAGATATATAAGCAGATTTTTACAGGACTTTGCTGTGATGGCCAGGCATCAAGATATTCTGGTCCAGAATTGTCCACAGAAGGTTATTAATGGAAGCAGCATCACATGCAGCTAATGAAAGGGCTAGGAAGAAAGAGGTTATTTGTTAAAAGAGCGAAGGGGGCCAAAATTGATCATGGGGTTATTGTGGGGAAATGTTAAGGTCTCTACAATGGGGATAGTGTGCACCTATCTGATGTGGGCCTGGACATCCTGGACATTTTCAATAATGAGATACAGGAAGAGCTGAGGAAATGGTCAGCATATGGCGAGTGAGTGAGATAAACAAAGTAGGGGTCAATTAGGGTTAAAGAGAAGTCCAGAGTGATACTTTGCTTTCAGTGGCAGATAAGGCAGAGTACATTGCAAGGTGGAAGTTACATTGTTACAGATGCAAGTTACAGTGTTAAAGTGGGAACAAGCTCTGACCATGTGGAAAAGTTCTATGACTGCAAGCAGAAAAAAGAGAGGGGATGTGGAGACGTCGCAGGCACTGCATGATAGGTGCTATTCTCAACAGAGGGCATGCTCAAGTGAAGGGTGAGGTGCCACGATCTGCAGCTGGGTTCCATAGTGTTCAATGTCTGAAATGTATCAAATAAACCCGGGTCTGCCAAATATTTTCCTTATATATATTTATTGCTATGTTAGGGACAGATGAGCATTTCTCTTGGGGCAAGGTCCTTTAAGGCTAGAGTTCTGTATGGGTACCAGCTTCCCGGGCCATTGGTTGAGTTTTCATAGCAGCGATAGAGGGGGTGCGGTGATCCACATGTGGGATGACCCATGTGCGGAGGTCAAGATGGCACCGGCTTTCTTTCTAGTGGGTGGTAGCATAGACACAGGAGGATGAAGTGCAGGATTGTCTGAAAAAAGGGAGCAGGACTGGGTGGCTGACTGGCATTAACATCAGTGCTGGGTGTGAGAGCGACAGCGGGTGAGGCTATTCATTAATTTATCGTTTGAAGGTCTCCCACCTCCGCCCTGATTGTTCAGCTGTTTCATTACAAAGGCTGTTTCATCTTGATGTAAGAGACTTTCAGGAGGATTGGAGCACCTTGCAAGGCAGATTTGGCACCCTCTCAATCCTGCAAATGGGCATGAGCTCTGATCATGCAGCAAAGTTCTAATATTGCAAGTAGAAAATAGAAAGTGGAGACAGAGACATAGCAGGCACAGCACGATGGGTAGGGATGAGCTTCGTGTTCGAGTCGAACGCATTCGAACCCGAACATCGTGTGTTCGGTTGTTCGCTGTTTTCGAATTTGAGTAGCGCGTCACGGCCCATAATTCACTGCGGCATCGCAGTGCATTGCTGGCTGATGATTGGCCAAGCATGCACCATGACCCTCATGCTTGGCCAATCACAGCGCTGTGTGTACAGAGAGCTGTAATTGGCCAAAGCCAAGGAGGCTTTGGCCAATTATGGCTCAGGGGGTTTAGTACACGCCCCACACTATATAAGGCCGCCTCTGTGGCGGCCTTGTGTAGTGTGTTGCGGTGGAGACTGGAGAGAGATAGATAGACAGAGAGACAGTGTCATTTGATTTAAGTTAGATAGAGTAGGCAGGTCGAGTCAGTTAGCTGCACTTAAAGTGTATATATATGCATTCCAGGTGTTGTGTGTGTGTGTGTGTATATATATATATATATATATATATATATATATATATACACACTGTATAAGGTTTAGCTAGATCCTGTTCTTCTCTTCCTAATATACTGACAGGCAGGCGCTTTAACAGTATTCCCAGTTACTGTACTGTGCATCTACAGTATAATTACCTGAAGCCAGGTGCTTGTGTGGGCTCTTGACGTATTTCCAGTTACTGTACTGTGTACCCTGCACAGTTGCACCTGTAGTATAGCTACCTGAAGCCAGGTGCTTGTGTGGGCTCTTGATGTATTTCCAGTTACTGTACTGGGTACCCTGCACAGTTGCACCTACAGTATAACTACCTGAAGCCAGGTGCTTGTGTAGGCTCTTGACGTATTTCCAATTACTGTATTGTGTACCCTGCACAGTTGCACCTAGAGTATAACAACCTGAAGCCAGGTGCTTGTGTGGGCTCTTGACGTTTTTCCAGTTATTGTACTGTGTACCCTGCACAGTTGCACCTACAGTATAGCTACCTGAAGCCAGGTGCTTGTGTGGGCTCTTGACATATTTCCAGTTACTGTACTGTGTACCCTGCACAGTTGCACCTACAGTATAGCTACATGAAGCCAGGTGCTTGTGTGGGCTCTTGACGTATTTCCAGTTACTGTACTGTGTACCCTGCACAGTTGCACCTACAGTATAGCTACCTGAAGACAAGTGCAGTTGATTCTGCTAGCTGCAGTATAATCGGTATATATATACATCCCAGTTTTGTGCAGCTACATCTCACTGCAGGCCAATAGTATGTCTGGAAGGCCAACGAGGAGAGGCAGACAGTCACAAGCCAATAAAAAAGGGCAAGCAGGCTCTGTGTCTAGAGGCAACAGTGCTGGTCATGGACACGGTGCATCCTCATCAGCATGTGGCCGTGGGACACGCTTGGCCTTTTTTTCGGCAGCTGGCCGCGTTGAGCCGCAACATGCGGAAGACTTGGTCGAGTGGATGCCCAAGCCGTCCTCATCCTCCTCATCCTCTCTCACCCAGGCTCAGGGTACTTTGTCTGGCAAAGCAGCTGCCAACGCGGCCTCTTCCCTTGGGTCAATGGCATCAATCACTCCTTCCCTAGCCCCACCATGTCCTCCTGAAGATTCCCCGAACTGCTTGACCACAGTGTTGGTTACATGCTCCAGGAGGATGCCCAGCGTTTTGAAGGCTCCGATGATGGTACTCAGCTAGAGGAAGGCAGTAACGGGAGCCCAGACAGAGGGGGTGCCCAAGAAGGACAGCAATCTGGCAGTCATGTTCCCCCTGCTGCAGCATACTGCCAGGTTTGCTCCAGTGATGAGGAGGGAGGGGATGATGAGGTCACTGACTCCATGTGGGTGCCTGATAGGAGAGAGGAGGAGGCACATCACCAACGAGGCAGGATGCCCTCCAGGGGCCAGCCTAAGGGCAGCACACTGACTGCATCACACCGCAGAGCTCCGCATGTGCAGGGCGCTGCTGTCTCCGCGCGTTATTCCAAAAGCTCTTTGGTGTGGGCCTTTTTTGAGACGAGTGCATCAGATCCCACCGCTGCTATTTGCAACATATGTCTCAAGCGTATCTCGCTTGGCCAAAACATCCCCGGTTGGGCAAAACATGCTTGACCAGACATATGTTGACCTGCCATGCAGTTTGTTGGCAAGCGTACCTAAAAGTCCCACACCAAAGAACAAAGAGGACCTCTCCTTGCTCCTCATCAGCTGGGATCTCCAACCCCACTATACCTTCAGTCCTCTCTGAGACCTGCACTGAGAGGAATGAAGGTGTAGAATTAGGTGTGTCACAGCCAAGTACTTGCGGGCAATCTGCTATCGGTACACCGACGTCAGATTGTACCAGGCAAATTTCCCTGCCCCAGCTGCTGCAACACAGAAAGAAGTTCGCTCCCAGCCATCCACATGCCCAGCGGTTGAATACTAGCTTGGCAAAATTGCTAGCACTTCAACTGCTGCCTTTTCAGTTGGTAGACTCTGCCCCCTTCCGTGAGTTTGTGGAATGTGCGGTTCCTCCGTGGCAGGTTCCCAAACACCACTTTTTCTCACGGAAGGCGATTCTGGCTCTCTATCGGCATGTGGAAGGCAATGTCTTGGCCTCGCTTGGCAGGGCGGTCAGCGGTAAGGTGCATATTACTGCTGACTCATGGTCCAGCAGGCATGGACAGGGACGTTACCTAAGTTTCATGGTGCATTGGGTGACTCTGCTGGCAGCTGGGAAGGATGCAGGACAAGGTGCAGTAGTGTTAGAGGTTGTACCGCCACCACGCCTCCAAAACGCCACTACTGGTGATTCTGACACACCTCTCTCCTCCACCCCCTCCTCTTCTTCTTCCTCCATGGCCTCTTCCTGTGCTTTGTCCTCAGAACCAGCGGTGCTCCGTAGGCATTCAAGGGGCTACGCAAGTACACAGGCCAAAAGATGCCATGCGGTGCTTGAGCTGGTGTGCTTGGGGGACAGGAGCCACACTGGGGCAGAGATTCTGTCAGCTCTGCAGGGGCAGGTTCAGAGGTGGTTTACACCACGCCAACTTAAGCCAGGAATGGTGGTTTGCGACAATGGCACCAACCTCCTCTCCGCCCTCCGACACGGACAACTGACCCATGTGACCTGTTTGGCTCATGTCCTTAACTTGGTGGTGCAGCAGTTCTTGGTCAGGTACCCGGGCTTACAGGATGTCTTGAGGCAGGCCAGGAAAGTCTGTGTGCATTTCTGCCGGTCATATAATGCCAGTGCTCGGCTGGCAGACCTCCAAAAGGAATTTAACCTGCCCAAGAACCGCCTAATCTGTGACATGCCCACCAGGTGGAACTCAATGTTGGCAATGCTACAGCGGCTGCACACGCAGCAGAGGGCCATCAATGAGTACCTGTGCGACTATGGCACCAGGACAGGGTCAGGGGAGCTTGTTTTTTTTTCCCCACGCCAGTGGGCCATGATCAGGGATGCATGCACTGTCCTGTCACCATTTAAGGAGGCCACGAGGATGGTGAGCACTGACAGTGCATGCATCAGTGACACTGTCCCCCTTGTCCACCTGTTGGAGCACACGCTGCATGGAATAATGGACAGGGCACTTGAGGTAGAACAGAGGCAGGAAAAGGAGGACTTCCTTAGCTTTTAAGGCCCTCTTTATCCAGACAGTGTTCCTGCGTGCCCGCCAATCACACAGGAAGAGGACGAGGAGGGGGATTGTGTCAGCATGAAGGTGGAGCCTGGCACTCAGCATCAGCAGCAGTCTTTAAGGGATCAGTCCTAAGAAACACATGGACTTGTACGTGGCTGGGAGGAGGTGGCTGCGGACCATGTCGTCCTTAGTGACCCAGAGGACTCCGGACCGAATGCCTCAGTAAACCTACGCTGCATGGCCTCCCTGATCCTGCAAAGCCTGCGCAAGGATCCTCGTATTCGTGGTATCAAGGAGAAGGACCAATACTGGCTGGCAACCCTCCTTGATCCACGTTACAAGGGTAAGGTTGCGGACCTTATCTTGCCGTCACAGAGGGAGCAGAGGATGAAACATCTTCGGGAGGCCTTGCAGAAAGGTCTGTGCAACACGTTCCCAGAGACTGGGAGGTTACAAACTCCTGTTTCTGGACAACGTGTTGCTGAGGCTTTGGTCAGTCAAAGAAGGAGCTGTGGAGAAGGTGGCCGTCTGACTGATGCGTTCAGACAATTTTTTAGTACGCAGCTCCAAGGTATGATTGGTTCCAGCAACCATCGCCAGCGTCTGTTTTACATCCAGTGCTGCTGGAGGCTTTATAACCGATCACAGGGTGCGTCTGTCCACCGACTCGGTCGATCGACTGACCTGCATAAAAATGAATCAGTCTTGGATCACCACCAGCTACCAAGCACCTGATGCTGATGTAACCGAATAATTTTTTTTGAAATGTCAGATCCCTTCAAAGACTGCCTATGCTGATGCTGAGTGACTATCCTGTTATGCTGAGTAATTATCCTCTTCCTCCTCAATGATCATGCTGATAGCTTGTAAGAACATTTTTGGTTCTGGGCGCCGCCACCAGTGCCTAAGGCCCAATTTTTCAGCCCCTGTTCAACAGGGGCGTGTAATTACAATTTTTGATGCAATACTTTGCAGCAGGGCTCGTTCCTGCGTTCCAACTAGAGTATCTGTGAGGGGTTGCAGTGTTGTGGCAACAGCACCAGAGCCTAAGGCACAATTTTTCATCCCCTGTGTAACAGGGGCATGTAATTACAATTTTTGATGCAATTCTTTTGCAGCAGGGCTCGTTCCTGCGTTCCAACTGGAGTATCTGTGAGGGGTTGCAGTGTTGTGCCACCAGCACCACACCCACCACCAAAGGCCCAATTTTTCAGGCCCTGTTTAACAGGGGCGTGCAATTACAATTTTTGATGCAATTCTTTTGCGCTCCAACTAGAGTATCTGTGAGGGGTTGCAGTGTTGTGGCACCAGCACCACACCCACCACCAAAGGCCCAATTTTTCAGCCCCTGTTCAACAGGGACATGTAATCAGAATTCTTGATCTAATATTTCACAGCAGGGCCCGTTTCTGCGCCCACCAAGATTAATTGAGAGGACTTACAGTGTGGTGCCACCAGCACCACAACCACCACCACCAAAGGCCCAATTTTTCAGCCCCTGTTTAACAGGGGCGTGTAATTACAATTTTTGATGCAATTCTTTTGCAGCAGGGCTAGTTCCTGCGCTCCAATTAGAGTATCTGTGAGGGGTTGCAGTGTTGTGGCACCAGCACCAGTGCCTAAGGCCCAATTTTTCAGCCCCTGTTTAACAGGGACATGTAATCAGAATTCTTGATCTAATATTTCACAGCAGGGCCCGTTTCTGTGCCCACCAAGATTAACTGTGAGGACTTACAGTGTTGTGCCACCAGCACCACCACCACCACCAAAGGCCCAATTTTTCAGCCCCTGTTCAACAGGGGCATGTAATTACAATTCTTGATCGAATATTTCATAGCAGGGCCTGTTTCTGCGCCCACCAAGAATAACTGTGAGGACTTACAGTGTTGTGCCACCAGCACCACCAGCACCACCACCACGACAAAGGCCCAATTTTTCAGCCCCTGTTTAACAGGGGCGTGTAATTACAATTTTTGATGCAATTCTTTTGCAGCAGGGCTAGTTCCTGCACTCCAACTAGAGTATCTGTGAGGGGTTGCAGTGTTGTGGCACCAGCACTAGTGCCTAAGGCCCAATTTTTCAGACCCTGTTCAACAGGGACATGTAATTAGAATTAATTTTACAAGTTATGCGCTGCGCTTGGGTGACCCCAAAAACAAAATTAATAATAACCAACTCTGTGCTTACTAGTGCGATAATATTAAATACAAATAATATAAGTGTTGAATAAATAAACAAGATGTGAAAAAACAAGTGCGTGTTACACCATAAATTAGTGCTTAATAGTGCTTGTTACACCATACATAGTGTCTTAATCAACATAAAAAGTGCTTAGTGCTCAATATAAAGTATCCTGCTATTTTAAATGAAAAAATGAATAAATAATAAATAATGAAAAAAAGTTCTCTTTGGCACTCTAAATAGTGCGTGCAAATAATGTCCAGCAGTGATAATAAAACAATGTGTGCAAGTGGTGTTCAGCTGTGACAACAATCCAACATCATGCCGAAGATATCCTGGGTGCTGCAAAACATGCTCCTGTGCTCCTTCGTGACCCCCTTAAGCTAATGTGCTCACCTCAGAGCATGTGACTCAGCTTCTACCCTGAGTCCAAATACTCTTTGGAGCCACCCCTGGGCTCAGTCTCAGTGTCTGCTGCACTCCTCCAGCTGGAAACAGTGTGGCTCCATACATATAAATGAAAAGGAAACTATTTAGTGTAATATAGTCAAAATACTTTTATGAAAAGAAAACGCTCCCCACACCGGGGTACTCACATGGCACTGGTGCGTCAGTGCACCATACTATAACGGCTTTCTATGCAAAATCACTGGATGTTTGGTGCGGTATGCTGTGCTGGGACAGCGCTGGTGTAAAATCCTTGTCAGTCTCTCCGTCCTGGCCCCTCCCCTACGCGTCTTCGACACAGGGATCACATGTCATCATCAGGGGGATATGATATAATTAGAATTCTTGATCCAATATTTCACAGCAGGGCCTGTTTCTGCGCCCACCAAGATTAACTGTGAGGACTTACAGTGTTGTGGCACCAACACCACCACCACCACCAAAGGCCCAATTTTCCTGGCCCTGTTCAACAGGGGCATGTAATTACAATTCTTGATCTAATATTTCACAGCAGGGCCCATTCCGGCACCCACCAAGGGTAACTGTGAGGACTTACAGTGTTGTGGCACCAGCACCACCACCACCACCACCATCACCAAAGGCCCAATTTTTTCTTGCCCTGTTCAACAGGGGCATGTAATTACAATTATTGATCTAATATTTTACAGCAGGGCCCTGTGAGGGCTTACAGTGTTGAGGTCACAACAACACCTAAGGCCCAAATTTCATCTGAGTATATAGGGCAGGCCCCTACTTTTAAACATCCAACTTACAAACGACTCCTACTTGCAAACGGAAGGAGACAACAGAAAGTGAGATGAAATCTACCCCATAGGAAGGGAAATTCTCTCCTGTAAGAGTTAATATGGGAAAAACTTTTCTCCTTCCCACTGATGCTTTATCACCAATCCTTGTTTCACTAAAACCCCCAAATTTTCAAAAAACATTTGTCATTGGGACAAAAAGTGAGGTGAAATCTTCTGAAGAGGAGCACAGACAGCAAAACAAATGTCACAGGGGTAATAACCCTTCCCTATGTTTTCCAAAAAGCTTAAAAACAGATTTTTTTGGCTGGAGCTACACTTTAAAAATGTACCAGTTCAAAATTACAAACAGATTCTACTTAACAACAAACCTACAGTCCCTGTCTTGTTTGCACCGCCTGTATACTGCTGTTCAGAGTATATAGGACCTGGGGGCCCCACGCCTTTCCTTTTTTTAATTTGGGTGCAGGATTCCCCTTAATATCCATACAAGACCCAAAGGGTCTGGTAATGGACTGGGGGGTACCCATGCCGTTTGTCTCACTGATTTTCATCCATATTGTCGGGACCCGACATTACATTAAAGCCGCAAGCAGTTTTAAATGACTTTTATTCCTTTAAAAATGTCATTTTGTGCAGAGACTGTTCTAAGCACGGGAAACACGCGCCACTTTACAAGCATACTATAGACACCCCCCAGGTATGATATTTAAAGGAATATTTCACTTTTTTTTCACTTCAAGCATCATTAAAATCACTGCTCCCGAAAAAACGTCCGTTTTTAAAACTTTTTTTTTGCATTGATACATGTCCCCTGGGGCAGGACCCGGGTCCCCAAACCCTTTTTAGGACAATACCATGCAAATTAGCCTTTAAAATTAGCACTTTTGATTTTGAACGTTCGAGTACTATATACTTCAATGGGGTTCTAACGTTCGCGTGAAGTTTCGGTCCGTTCGCAGGTTCTGGTGCAAACCGAACCGGGGGGGTGTTCGGCTCATCCCTAACGATGGGTGTTATGCTCTGTTGCTCCCCCCCCCAAGAAAATATTACTGACTTTGAGACACAGCCACCCTTCTAAACTAGATTGCTAGAACTGGTTGCTAGGGCCACCCTGCTTGGCATCTAGTGACCAGTGACATCACAGTCTCACTCAGAGTGAGGCCAAGCAGAGAGAGGCCTGCGTCTAGTGCACTGCACAGCTGTCTCCACCCACCTCCTCCTTCTCCGGCATGCAGAGGGAGTGGCTTGTCAGTAGGGAGGGACTGGTCATTGTATGTGTGATCTTCTTCATGCCAGTGTCTCCACCATTCCGCTCCATCTCCGGTGCTCATGGCCCAGCGCTGCCCGGTGGCATTGCATACAGAGAGAGTGACTTGCAGCAGCCCTTCTGACCTTTTCTGCCTGTTTGTTGCTGCTGCACTGCTGGCTTGGCTGGCTCAGATCCACAGCCGCCCTAGTTCACCTCCTCCTGCCCGCGGCCCGCTCGAGTGACCATTTGAGGGAGCAGAGTGTACCACTCGCCAGAGCCCAGCCCCAGAAAGGGGATAAGGTGAGGATTGGATTCAATAGTAGTATACAGTAATGAAGGAGAAGGCGAGTGACACAAGTGGGGGAGGGGGGCAGTAATGAAAGAGAAGGTGACACAAGTGGGGGAGGGGGACAGTAATGAAGAAGAATGTGACACAAGTTGGGGAGGGAGACAGTAGGAGAAGGTGACACAAGTTGGGGACAGTAATGAAGAAGGTGACACAAGTTGGGGACAGTAATGAAGAAGAAGGTGACACAAGCGGGGGACAGTAATGAAGAAGAAGAAGGTGACACAAGTGGGGGACAGTAATGAAGGAGAAGGTGACACACAGGGAGGGACAGTAATAAAGAAGAAGGTGACACAAGTGGGGGACAGTAATGAAGAAGAAGAAGGTAACACAAGTGGGGGACAGTAATGAAGGAGAAGATGACACAAGTGGGGAACAGTAATGAAGAAGAAGAAGAAGACACAAGTGGGGGATAGTAATGAAGGAGAATGTGACACAATCGGGGGATAGTAATGAAGAAGAAGAAGGTGATACAAGTGGGGGACAGTAATGAAGAAGAAGAAGGTGACACAAGTGGGGGACAGTAATGAAGAAGAAAGTGACACATGTGGGGGACATGATAAACGTGTCACTGTTTTAAACAAGGTTAGGACTGTATGATACATTAAATACAGTTCTGTAAGCAACACCTTTTTTTCTGGCTGTGCCCCTCCCAAGACCAGACTCTGGATCCACCCCTGAGTGACATTGGTAAAATATTAATTCTAATTGGTTGCTTCGGGTTTCTGTATTGTTTACACGGCTGTTTGTTATCTATTCATATTAAATAACCTATTTATCTTGTCCGTGTTCAAGCTTTGCAGCAATGGTTTAGTATATTCAGTATATATTCATACCACACAAGTCATTGTGGATAATATATATACAATCATGTGTTTTATATGGAACTAGTATTTACTGATTTTCTGACTTTCACTCCCTGAAATAACCTCAGAGTATGATCACACAGCTGGTACCCTCAGTCACAGCTGCTTATATGTGTCACAAGGGTCAGGTCAGATCAACAGCAGCATGTCATTACTCAAGCCGCAGAGCTTAATGCTGGACTATCAACACACTTTAGTATTCAACTAGCTGTTTATTATTTTATGTGAATTCAAAACTGAAGACAGTCTTTTCATTTCATTTCATTGAAAGCAGAAGCAGAGCTATAATTTAATTCACAAGGGCGCTACTTAAGTTCTAAATCTTATCAAATAAATAGAACATTTTTCCTGGACTGTTCTCTGCTTACACACAGCAGAAAGAAATGAACATAGAACAGTATGCAAACATAACAGAATATAAGAGTGAAGCAAATATGCCTTATTCATGAAATCTTTGATAACATGTGTAGATTTAAAGCAACGCTGTCATCACTCCAAATATTTGGAAAAGACATTTCCCTGTAAAATAAGACACAGTATGCTCATCTCTCTTGTGGCCCATGTATTATATACATCCTCTCCATTCTGCTATCACTCAGAATCTTCAGCATTCAACACTTTTGGAAATAGTGGATTCATGTGTTCTCCTCCTTGGAAGTTCTCTTTCTCCTCCTTGGAAGTTCTACTGTCATAGGAGATGAAATCATAGTGGATATAACCTCTTGCGCACCTTGGGCGTGTTATGTATACACCAAAAACAACAAAGTACAAAGAAGCATGCCTTGTCCCTCTTCCCCTGCTGCTGCTCCCCTCATCACTCTTAATGGCAAACAGTGGCTGCAGCCACTTCTACAACGGGTGAGTTTGCTACGTTTTTGCTGCGGCACATCTAGTTATGATTATTTTGCCATACTTTGACCTACTTGGCATTGTCTGTCATAGATATCTACCCTTTGATGGGATTTTCTGACCCCTCAGCAGTCGCTCTATAATTTGTCTGCATCGCTTTTAGCTGTGAGCCTGTGTTTTATAGTTCATTGTAAGTACTGGGTGTATACCCAATTTATTTACTTTATGCACCAAAGTACAGTGGGGCCAGGAAGTATTCAAACCCCCTTCAATTTTTCACTCTTTGTTATATTGCAGCCATTTGCTAAAATCATTTAAGTTCATTTTTTTCCTCATTAATGTGCACACATCACCCCATATTGACAGAAAAATACAGAATTGTTGACATTTTTGCAGATTTTTTAAAAAGGAAAAACTGAAATATCACATGGTCCTAAGTATTCAGACCCTTTGCTCAGTATTTAGTAGAAGCACCCTTTTGATCTAATACAGCCATGAGTCTTTTTGGGAAAGATGCAACAAGTTTGTCACAAATGGATTTGGGGATCCTCTGCCATTCCTCCTTGCAGATCCTCTCCAGTTCTGTCGGGTTGGATGGTAAACGTTGGACAGCCATTTTTAGGTCTCTCCAGAGATGCTCAATTGGGTTTAAGTCAGGGCTCTGGCTGGGCCATTCAAGAACAGTCACGGAGTTGTTGTGAAGCCACTCCTTCGTTATTTTAGCTGTGTGCTTAGGGTCATTGTCTTGTTGGAAGGTAAACCTTCGGCCCAGTCTGAGGTCCTGAGCACTCTGGAAAAGGTTTTCGTCCAGGATATCCCTGTACTTGGCCACATTCATCTTCCCCTCGATTGCAACCAGTCATCCTGTCCCTGCAGCTGAAAAACACCCCCATAGCATGATGCTGCCACCACCATGTTTCACTGTTGGGACTGTATTGGACAGGTGATGAGCAGTGCCTGGTTTTCTCCACACATACCACTTAGAATTAAGGCCAAAAAGTTCTATCTTGGTCTCATCAGATCATAGAATCTTTTTTCTCACCAGCTTGGAGTCCTTCAGGTGTTTTTTAGCAAACTCCATGCAGGCTTTCATGTGTCTTGCACTGAGGAGAGGCTTCCGTCAGGCCACTCTGCCATAAAGCCCCTACTGGTGGAGGGCTGCAGTGATGGTTGACTTTCTACAACTTTCTCCCATCTCCCGACTGTATCTCTGGAGCACAGCCACAGTGATCTTTGGGTACTTCTTTACCTCTCTCACCAAGGCTCTTCTCCCCCGATAGCTCAGTTTGGCCGGACGGCCAGCTCTAGGAAGAGTTCTGGTTGTCCCAAACGTCTTACATTTAAGGATTATGGAGGCCACTGTGCTTTTAGGAACCTTAAGTGCAGCAGAATTTTTTGTAACCTTGTCCAGATCTGTGCCTTGCCACAATTCTGTCTCTGAGTTCTTCAGGCAGTTCCTTTGACCTCATGATTCTCATTTTGCTCTGAAATGCACTGTGAGCTGTAAGGTCTTATATAGACAGGTGTGTGGCTTTCCTAATCAAGTCCAATCAGTGTAATCAAACACAGCTGGACTCAAATGAAGGTGTAGAACCATCTCAAGGATGATCAGAAGAAATGGACAGCACCTGAGTTAAATATGAGTGTCACAGCAAAGGGTCTGAATGTTTAGGACCATGTGATATTTGATGATGGTATTTCAGTTTTTCTTTTTTAATAAATCTGCAAAAATGTCAACAATTTAGTGTTTTTCTGTCAATATGGGGTGCTGTGTGAACATTAATGAGGGAAAAAAATGAACCTAAATGATTTTAGCAAATGGCTGCAATATAACAAAAAGTGAAAAATTTAAGGGGGTCTAAATACTTTCCGTCCCCACTGTATATCTATACGCTAAACATAATTTTTATGCTTATTGTGCACGCCCCCATAGTTGTTTGGTTTGCCTTTATCTGTGTGGTCGCCTTGTGGGCTATCCACCCCATGGAGGGTGGGTGAAATGGAAGACTGTATTAATTGTTAAATGTTTGTATTCATTATATGTTGCTTATGCATTTTCTTTCTTTATATTTAAATAGTTACTCAAATTCTCCTGAAGAAGTATAAGGCGCGTAACATGTAGAGCAAGATATTACTTCACTGCAGTATAACCGTACTCCTGGATTCACTGTTACTACACAGCAAATTTATTTGTTGCCAGATTCCATGTAGCGATAAGTCGGTTATATTTAGCTATACATTCTTCTCAGTGGTTCATTTTATCAGTGTGATTTTATATATGTTTTGTCATTTTTTTCTAAATAAATGTATATTTTTGCAACCTTTGTGTTGTTGTGCCTAAAAAGTTCAAGCTCTCTATCGAATTTCTCCTAATTTTAATGGGACGTGGCACCTTTTATCTATGTAGTGTCCACAGTACCACTCTGTGTTGATACAATAACCTTTTTTCAATGTCTCAGAGCATGTCTCTATGCAATGTCACCAGGTAACTATTCCTGTGATTTCCTTTATCACCAAGGCTGCACACCTCTTTGCGTTTGCTCCTGATGAGTGGCACCTGGCCACAAAACGCGGCAAGCCTATCAATGTCATCAGGTTTCCAACACATAGCTTGACCTCAACTGTGATTCATTTGTATCTTATAACCCATTTGTATCCATTACTCAGTAAGCATCTGGCTTTTTACATGAATTACTTCCATAGTATTCTATGCGATTTCAGATGCGTCTATGTGTATATACATATATATATAAATCCTTCTTTTCTGTATGCCATTGCCTTGTATATAGATAAAATACTCATGTTCAACCACGTATCATATGTTTATTAGGTATGCTTTGTTCATATGTCAATTAAACAAATTTATAATTTTTCCTACCATGTGTCTTGTGCCTCACTCAAAGTCCCAAAAACACCTATCTTATTTTAGTATAACATGTTTATTTTTTTTTATTTTTTTTCAAAAAGCCAAACCTTTAATGCCACTTTAATGCTTTTTTCTCTATGGATAAAAAAGAGGACAGTAGAACCTACCAAGTCCTTGAGAAGATTTATGGAACAAAAGGAGCTGCGCTAATGGTGAACTTTAAGTTATGCTGTAAAGAGCAAAAAATAAAATGAATACATAAACATAAGCATGTATATATGTACATCACACCAAGAATGTCATAATGTTGATAAGACCTATAAACAAGAAATCAAAAAGTGCTAAAAGTTCAAAAAATAAATGTGCACAAGCACAGGAAACAAAAAAAAGTCTATAATAGTTGAAATCAACACGATGATAATGTTGCAACACTCTGTGACAAATCTTCATGGAGTATGAAACAGTGTGATTCCACCACTTTAAGAAGCGCAGGCTTACTAGATACCCAATAAAATAAGCATATCACCCACTCTTGGGTAGTGAAGATCTTCCTGGGTAGTGAAGATCTCCCGCTGCTGTATACGACCACTGTGAGTGATTCACCAACCTGGCGTTCTCATGGAATTCCGACTCAGGAGATCCAGCAGTCCCAGTATGACAGTATCAGCTGGCAGGCTCAAAAGCTGGTAATGCAGCACTCAATCCAGTGAATGGAGAGTTGATGGGGGTGGACAATCTCATCACATGTAGGAAACCATGGAAAAAAGACGACAAGGTACCGCCATAGGTAAAATCCAATGATCTTGAGATCTGCAATTGAAGTTAATTCTTACAAAGTATACAGTGCCTTGAAAAAGTATTCATACCCCTTGAAATGTTCTACATGTTGTCATGTTACAACCAAAAACGTAAATGTATTTTATTGGATTTTTATGTGATAGACCAACACAAAGTGGCACATACATTTGAAGTGGAAAGAAAATGATAAATGATTTTCAACATTTTTTATAATTAATGTGAAGTGTGGCGTGCATTTGTATTCAGCCCCCCTGAGTCAATACTTTGTAGAACCACATTTCGCTGCAAGTCTTTTTGGGGATGTCTCTACCAGCTTTGCACATCTTGAGAGAGACATTTTTGCCCATTCTTCTTTGCAGAATAGCTCAAGCTGTCAGATTGCATAAGGAGCGTCTGTGAACAGCAATTTTCAAATCTTGGCACAGATTCTCAATTGGATATAGGTCTGGACTTTGACTGGGCCATTCTAACACATGAATATGCTTTGATCTAAACCATTCCATTGTAGCTCTGGCTGTATGTTTAGGGCCGTTGTCCTGCTGGAAGGTGAACCTCCACTCCAGTCTCAAGTCTTTTGCACACTCTAATGCCACGTACACACGAGCAGACTTGCGAATGGGCTAAACTCCGTTGGCATTTCCGACGGAAAGATTTAGAACATGTTCTATATCTGAGCCCATCGGAAATGCCAACAGAAAAAGTCTGATGGGGCATACACAAGGTTGGAATGTCCAACCACTAGCTCCCATCGGACTTTTTCTGTTGGAAAGTCCGGCTGTGTGTACGCGGCATTACAGGTTTTCTTCTAAGATTGTCCTGTATTTAGCTCCATCCATCTTCCCACCAACTCTGACCAGTCCCTAAGAAAAGCATCCCCACAACATGATGCTGCCACCACCATGTTTCACGGTGGGGGTAGAGTGTTCAGGGTGATGTGCAGTGTTAGTTTTTCGCCACACATAGCGTTTTGCTTTTAGGCCAAAAAGTTCAATTTTGGTCTCATCTGACCAGAGCACCTTCTTCCACATGTTTGCTGTGTCCCCAACATGGCTTCTCGCATACAGGAATTTTTAAGGCTTTCTCTCAACAATGGCTTTCTTCTTGCCACTATTCCATAAAGGCCAGATATGTGGAGTGCACAACTAATAGTTGTCCTGTGGACAGATTGTCCCCCCTGAGCTGTGGATTTCTGGAGCTTCTCCAGAGTTACCATGGGCCTCTTGGCTGCTTCTCTGATTAATGCTCTCCTTGCCCGGCCTGTCAGTTTAGGTGGTCGGCCATGTCTTGGTAGGTTTGCAGTTGTGCCATACACTTTCGATTTTCAGATGATGGATTGAACAGTGCTCCATGAGATGTTTAAAGCTTGGGATATTTTTTAGACCTAACCCTGCTTTAAACTTCCCCACAACTTTATCCCTGACCTGTCTGGTGTGTTCATTGGCCTTCATAATGCTGTTTGTTTACTAAGGCTCTCTAACAAACCTCTGAGGGCTTGACAGAAGAGCTGTATGTATAGTGAAATTAAATTACACACAGGTGGACTCTATTTACTAATTAGGTGACTGCTGAAGGCAATTGGATTTGCTAGATTTAAGTTAAGGGTATCAGAGTAAAGGGGGCTGAACACAAATGCACGCCAGACTTTTCACATATTTATTTGTAGAAAAATGTGAAAACCATTTATCATTTTCCTTCCACTTCACAATTATGTGCCACTTTGTGTTGGTCTATCACATAAAATCCCAATAAAATACATTTACATTTTTGATTGTAACATGACAAAATGTGGAAAATTTCAAGGGGTATGAATTATTTTTAAAGGCACTGTATACACTATATTCAAAAGTATTGGGTTGCCTGCCTTTACACACACATGAACTTTAATGGCATCCCAGTCTTAGTCCGAAGGTTTAGGACTGGGTCTATAGGAATGTTTGACCATCCTTTCAGAAGCGCATTTGTGAGGTCAGGCACTGATGTTGGATGAAAAGGCCTGGCTCGCAGTCTCCCCTCTAATTCTTTCCAAACGAGTTCTATGTTCTATCTAGGTGTTATATGGAGGTTAGGATTCTGTGCAGGCCAGTTAAGTTCCTCCACCCCAAACTCGCTCATCCATGTCTTTATGGACCATACCATGCTGTCTACTGGTTGAAATCATTTGGTGGAGGGGGATTAGTGTGTGGGGTTGTTTTTCCAGGGGTTGGGCTTGGCCCCTTAGTTCCAGTGAAGGGAACTCTTAAGGCGTCAGCATGCCAAGACATTTTGGACAATTTCATGCTCCAAACTTTGTGGGAACAGTTTGGGGATCACCCCTTCCTGTTCCAATATGACTGCGCACAAAGCAAGGTCCATAAAGACATGGAAGAGCGAGTTTGGGGTAGAGGAACTTGACTGGCCTGCACAGAGTCCTGACCTCAACCTAATAGAACACCTTTGGGATACATTAGAGTGGAGACTGTGAGCCAGGCCTTCTTGTCCAACATCAGTGCCTGACCTCACAAATGTGCTTCTGGAAGAATAATCAAACATTCCCATAGACACACTCCTAAACCTTGTGGACAGCCTTCCCAGAAGAGTTGAAGCTGTTATAGCTGCAAAGGAATATTGAACCCTTCGGACTATGACTGGAATGCCATTAAAGTTGTGCGTGTAAAGGCAGGTGTCCCAATACTTTTGACAATATAGTGTATAAGTATCAGGGGTCAGCAAACTTTTCCACATTAAGGTCTATTTTTACAAGCATTAGTCAACTGGCCTGTCGGTGAACAATAGCACCCCATAGTCATACATCTTGTTTTCAGTTTTTGCACTCATAGTTGTACTGCTAAGGGCATTATTATATTAACCAAGGCACACCTACAACATGTTTATATCTAGACCTCAGATCAAACTCAATTGTTCCACTTTCATATCTCAGATCAGCCCCAATTCCTACACCCTAAAGGCCCATACACACGATCAGAAAATCGGAGGTGAAATTTAGTCCGATGAACTATCTGCCGATTTTCTGATCACTAGTATGGTGCTTTCGACTCCTAATTTTCAGATGACAAAAACTGGATGTGCACACAACATCTGATTTTCATTTAACTACTTGCCGACCAGCCACCAGATAATGGCCATTATACGGTGGCAGGTCGGCTCTCCTGCCTTAATCGCTGTAGCTGTACCGTGGGTCGGGCGGACTCGATGTCCGCCGGCGTCCCATGATTGCCTAGTACAGAGGCAGAATGGGGATCTGCCTTTGTAAGCAAGGCGTATCCCCGTTCTGACAGATGACATGTCAGAGATCTTCTGTTCCCAGTCATCGGTCATACAGTTAGAACACACCTGGGGAACACAGTTAATCCCTTGATCGCCCCCTAGTGTTAACCCCTTCCCTGCCAGTGTCATTTTTACATTGATCAGTGCATTTTTATAGCACTGATGAATGTAATAATGTCATTGGTCTCCAAAAAGTGTCATTTGGGATCAGATTTGTCCGCCGCAATGTCGCAGTCCCGCTAAAAATCGCAGATCGCCGTCATTACCAGAAAAAAGCAATAAAAAAATAAAAGTCCCTAATACTATCCTATTGATTTTAGACGTGATAACTTTTGTGCAAAACAATCAATATACGCCTATTGCGATTTCTTTTACCAAAAATATGTAGAAGAATATATGTAGGCCTAAACTGATGAAGAAATGTTTTTTTTTTATATATTTGTTTAAAGTATTTGTTTAAAGTAAAAAATCAGTTTTTTTTTCAAAATTGTTGCTATTTGTTTGTTTATAGCGCAAAAAATAAAAACCGTAGAGGTGATCAAATACCACCAAAAAGAAAGCTTTAATTGTGGGGAAAAAGGACGTCAATTTTGTTCGGGTACAGCGTCGCACGACTACGTGGTTGTCAGTTAAAGCGACGCAGTGCATATCGCAAAAAATAAACAAAATATATCGTCCCTGCCCATGCTTGCTGGACCACGTATCAACAGTAAGGCGGATTTTACGGCTGACCGCCTTGCCCAATGATGCCAAAACATTCCCTTCCACATGATGGTAGAGAGATGGAACGGCCTTACGTTAAAAGTAGTAGCGACTGGGAACCTGCCATTGTGGTGCAGCACATTGTGCAAATTCATGGAAGGGGGCAGAATCCACCAGGCTGATAGGCAGAAGTTGGAGAGCCAACAGCTTTGACAAGCTTGCATTTAGACGCTGGGCATGTGGGTGGCAGGGACTGTATTTTTCTTTCCACTGCAGCAAATGGGGCAGAGTAATTTGCCGGCTACAGTCTACAGCTGGTGGTGTGCTGCTAGCCGATGTGCTGCTAGGACCTGGGACACCCTGTGCTATACCATTATCCCTGTCAGTGGAGGCTGCTGAGAGGTAATGACTCGGTATGGCAGGGGCAGACTGAAATGGGTAGGGAGGAGGAGGGAAAGATTTGTGCCCCTTTTGTGTGGCTTTTAGGTGCTCTTGCTAACGGGCTGAGTGGTTGGACGTTAAATGCCTTGTTAAGCATGTGGTACCCATATGGCTGGTGTTTTTGCCACGTTTGATGTGCCTGAGATACAGTTTGCAAATAGCAACGGTGCGATCTGCTGCAGATGTGCTGAAAAAGCCCCAGATAGCTGAGCTTTGGGGAGTGGGCCAGGAGATAACAGCTGCAGAATGTAATGGAATAGGGTGGCTGCTCTCTACTCTTTCTTGATGTCGTCATCCTTGGGGTTGTGCCACCTCACCTTCAGTTTCCTCCTTTGCTCTATCTGGCATCCAATTCGCATCAGTGATCTCATCATCATCATCATCATCATTATCTCCATCTCCTCCAACTTCATCATCATGATTATCACTGGAGACAACTTGGCAATATGCTGCGGCTGGGGGAACATGAATGCAAATTTGTCTATCAGTGTTTTCCCCTCTCTCTATGCTCATGTTCCTGTCATCCTCAACCACAGAACCAATATCTGAAACCCGTAATGGCTGGGCATCATCAAGGAGCAAGTGGCTGAAGCTGTGGTTAAATAACTCAGCTGACTCCTCCATGGCTGATGTTGGGGCTATGGCAGGAATAGATATGGACAAGGGCATTTCATGCTATTATTGAGCTTATGATCTACTAAAACCCCCAGATCCTTCTCCACTATGGATCCCCCCAGTTTTACTCCCCCTATTATGTATGATGCATGCATATTCTTAGCCCCCAAGTGCATAACTTTACATTTATCAACATTAAACCTCATTTGCCACTTAGTTGACCAATTAGACACTGCACTGAGGTCGGCTTGTAAATTGGAGACATCCTGTAAGGACGTTATTCCACTGCATAGCTTAGTGTCATCTGCAAAGACAGAAATAGTACTTTTAATCCCAGACCCGACCCTATATCATTTATAAAGATATTAAAAAGTAATAGTCCTGACACTGAACCTTGAGGTACACCACTGATAACCTTAGACCATTTAGAGCAAGAGTCATTAACCACTACTCTCTGAATCGTGTCTTTTAACCAGTTTTCTATCCATTTACAAATTGATCTTTCCAAGCCTGTAGACTTTACCTTACTCATGAGCCGTGTGTAGGGAATATTAATAAAACACTTTTAATTTGTGAATTTTTTAAACCAGTTACAATGCTTTATTACAAATCATCTTTTAAAAATATGGTTGGTTTACAATAACATACATTCAAAATAGTGTACGTTATGACAACGCATGTCCATTCAAACACCAGTTTTGCGGATTTACATTTCTTTAGGACTGGATTTTACTTGATAGAAAAATAATCCATCTACAAAGATGAACATATTTATCATCAATTATAATGCAAATAATGCAGATAAAGAATAGGAAAGCTGGGCAAGCAGTAGTATATCATACCTGGGCATCCAGCTCACTAGATCAGTAAGAAGTCTCTTTGCAGCTAATTATAAAGTATTAGCTAATAAACTCCAAGTTGCACTACCACAACTAGCGAAACACGAACTATCTTGGTTTGGGAGGCTAGCATCTTTTAAGATGTTACATTTGCCACAACTGCTCTACCTTTTTAGGACTCTTCCCATCCCAATCCCCTAATCCTTTTTTAAATCCCATTAAACCATGCTAAATAAATTCATCTGGCAGGGAAAAAAAAACCCTCTGCGCTCATACAAAGCTTATTAAACACAGATTAGTAGGATGCTCGGGATATATAGACTTTGAAGACTACTATCTGGCCTCCATCTTAACCCAACCACAAGATTACTTCCGCACTTCTCCGCAGTCACTCTGGGGTATAATAGAATCCTCCTCACTCCTTCGACCAGACCTGCAAACCTGGCTACTTGGAATCCCACTAGGCACTCCTATACCAGCTGATCTTTCCCCAACCATGAAAACTTTGCCTCAAGCATGGAAAAAATTGGCAGGTATAAAGTTTCCAACCTCCCAATCCACAATGCCACCAATTCCACTAGAAGTACTAAAACATCTAACTCCAGATCTAACGATATCTCATTGGCTTCCTAAAGGCATCAAAACAACCCAGTACTAACTATAGGCGAACAGTTCAGCCTGAGCAAAAGTTCGGGCCAAACTTTCGCTGTTCAGACATTCGATGAACAGCCGAACAAATGGGTCATTCGACCGTTTGTTCGCCCCCCGAACCAACCACAATGCATTGTGGCGCTGAACAGTGCATTGCAAGCCCTGATTGGTTGAAGCAGTGAAAGCTTCAGCCAATCATGGCACAGAGCACTGTCAGAATCATGATTGGACACTGTCATCATCAATTTATCTTTTTATTTATATGGCTCATTCTCGCCCCACAGTATAAAAGTATTCTTTCAATGGCAGCCATTTTCAGTGTGATTTCAGCGTGGAGAGAGATAGAACAGGGCTCTGTTCAGTGCTATTAGTTAGTGTGCTATACTGTGCTATTTTGCTTCAATTGTCAGTATAGAATATTAGTTTAGTGTCAGTCTAGGTATAGTGTGAGTGTAGTGAGAAGGACCATCATTCAGCTTTGCATAGTGTGCAGCTGGATTAGGGAAAGCTCAGTTTCAGTGTAGTGTAGTGAGATGATGTCAGTAATCTTTACATTAGTGTATAGCTAGAGTAGGAACAGTTCAGATAGCGTCAGTGTAGTGATGGTTGAACACCGTCTATTTGATTGTGTTACTGCCAGTTTAACGCGATTAACTTCTGTGTGCGTTACTGCCAGTTTAATGCCATATAGTTTTGTGTGTGTTACTGACAGTTTAACGGCTTTTACTTCTGTGTGCATTACTGCCAGTTTAACGCCATATCGTTTTGTGCATTACTGCCAGTTTAACGCCATTTACTTCTGCGAGCGTTACTGTCAGTTTAATGCCATATAGTTTTGTGTGCGTTACTGCCAGTTTAGCGCCATATAGTTTTGTATGCGTTACTGCCAGTTTAATGCCATATAGTTCTGTGCATCACTGTACGTTTGGCGCATTACATTGCAGTATATTATAATGTATCCGTGGAGTGTGTCTGTGTAGTGTGAGTACTCAAATTAAAGTGCACCAAACACCTCTTTACATTGATTAAAGTGCATATACGTACAGATTTCCACTTCTTCTTTACATTTGCTTATAAGCACCGCCCCCTCCCTCCCAATAATGTCTGGGAGGACAACAAGGAGGGGCAGATGTTCCCTTGGCACTGTAAGGGGGCCAGGAACAACAGTGTCCACAGGCAAAGGTGGACGTGGTGGTCAGTCCTCAGGCAGGGCATCATTTCCTCTTTTTAGTGAGCTTGCCTGTGCTATCCAGACACAGCATGCAGAGGAGGTGGTGGACTGGCTTACTAAACCTTCCTCATCCCTCTCATCCTCTGTCACGCAAGCAGAGACAAGTGTGCAGTCCCCTGCAGTTGCCAGAGTGGTTAAACCTGCCTCCTTGTCCACATCTATTCCTGCCATAGCCCCAACATCAGCCATTGAGGAGTCAGCTGAGTTATTTGACTACAGCATCAGCCACTTGCTTCTTAATGATGCCCAGCCATTACTGGATTCAGATGTTAGTTCTGAGGTTTAGGATGACAGGAACATGAGCCTAGAGAGAGGGAGGAACACTGGTAGACAAATTAGCATTCATATTCCCCCAGCCACAGCGTATTGCCAACTTGTCTTCAGTGGTAATGATGAAAATGGAGGAGATGGAGATGATGATGATGAGGTCACTGATGCAACTTGGGTGCCAGATAGAGCAGAGGAGGAAACTCAAGGTGAGGCAGTACAACCCCAAGGAGGCCGACATCAAGAAAGAGTAGAGAGCAGCCACCCTATTCCATCACATTCTGCAGCTGTTATCTCCCGGCCCACTCCCAAAAACTCAGCTGTCTGTGCCTTTTTCAGCACATCTGCAGCAGATCGCACTGTTGCTATCTGCAAACTGTGTCTCAGGCACATCAAACATGACAAAAACACCAACCATTTGGGTACCACATGCTTAACAATGCATTTAACGTCCAGCCACTCAGCCTGTTGGCAAGAGCACCTAAAAGCCACACAAAAGGGGCACAAATCTGTCCCTCCTCCTTACCCACTTCAGTCTGCCCCTGCTATACCTAGTCATTACCTCTCAGCAGCCTCCACTGACAGGGATGATGGTATAGCACAGGGTGTCCCAGGTCCTAGCAGCACATCTTTCTTTCTCTATACATTTAATGGGCATCTGGTCAGTGGTGGCTCGCAGGATTTTTTGTGTTTCCTAGCAGCACATCTGCCAGTAGAACACCACCAGCTGTAGACTGTAGCCAGCAAATTTCTCTGCCCCATCTGCTGTAGCGGAAAAAAATACAGTCCCTGCCACCCACATGCTCAGCGTCTAAATGCAAGCTTGTCAAAGCTGTTGGCTCACCAAATTCTGCCTTTCAGCCTGGTGGATCCTGCCCCCTTCCATGAATTTGCACAATGTGCTGTACTACAATGGCAGGTTCCCAATCGCTACTACTTTTAACGTAAGGCCTTTCCATCTCTCTACCATCATGTGGAAGGAAATGTTCTGCCATCGTTGGAAGAGGCAGTCAGTCGTAAAATCCACCTTACTACTGATACGTGGTCCAGCAAGCATGGACAGGGACGATATATTTAGTTCCCAGCATACTGGGTAACTCTGCTTGCAACTCAAAAGGATGCAGGACAGGGCTGGTGGTGATGATGCCAGACCTGTGAGCAACCCCATCCTCCTCCGCCACCTCCATGCCCTCCTCTGCAGAATTGTCCTATGAACATCAATTACCCTCTAAGCGTTCAAAGGACTATTCCCAGAGTCAGGCTAAAAGGTGCCATGCAGTGCTTCAGCTGGTGTGTTTAGGGGACAGGCCCATGGACAGGGAAAGTTGACACATGTGCCATGCCTGGCACATGTCCTCAATTTGGTGGTGCAGCATTTCCTAAATACGTACCCAGGGTTGCAAGATGTGCTAAAGCTGGCCAGAAGAGTCTGTAGCCATTTCAGGTGGTCATACACAGCCAGTGAATTTCAAACTCGGTTGGTTGAAATTCAGCGGGAATTCCACCTGCCCTAAACCGCCTGATTTGTGACATGCCCACCAGGTGGAACTCGACTTTGTCAATGCTGCAGCAGCTATACATGCAGCTGAGGGCCGTCAACGAGTACCTGTGCGAATACGGCGCAATGACAGGCTCAGACCACCTCGGCTTTTTTTCCCCACGCCAATGGCTGATCATTAAGGATGCATGCACTGTATTGTCACCATTTGAGGAGGCCACAAGTATGATGAGCCATGACAGTGCATGCATCAGTGACACAATCCCTGTTGTGTTCCTGCTGGAGCAGACTCTGCATGGCATTATGGACAGGGCACTGGAGGCAGAGCAGCAGGAGGAAGAGGAGGACTTCCTTTCCTCTCAAGGGCCACTTTATCCAGACACCATCATTCCTATGTCATAGAACACACAGGAGGAGAGAGAGGAGGAGGATGAGGAAGAGGATTCTTGCACTTTCATAGGCTTTGAAGAAGAGGAAAACATGTGTCAATCTGTAAGCGATGGCTTTCCAACCCCAGGACCCTTGGGAGTAGTACATGGCTGGGAGGAGGAAGTTCCAGATGCTGTCATCCTGAGTGACCCCGTGGAGTCCGTTTCTTAAGGCTCTGCAAATTTGAGGAGCATGGGCAACCTCATGCTTCAAAGCCTGAGAAAGGACCCAAGAATATGTGGCATAAAGTAGAAGGATGATTACTAGTTGGTAGCCGTCTTTGACCATGTCAGAATCCATGAATCAGACCGCGACAGAAGTACAGTTGAATCACACTTGCTTAATAATAAAAGAAAAAGAACAAACATAGTCAAAACATAGCTAAAGTTCAGTAACCGGAACAGGTAGTCAGCCAAGCCAGAAGTCAGGGATTAAAGTAGTGGAACAGCAAGCAGGATCCGGAGCCAGAAGGGATGACAGAAAAGCCAGTCTTTAAACAGGAACGCAGGAGATGTTTCTTGTGATGTTGATCAAGGCGAAAGGCAGAGCCCCTCTGGACTGGAAGACTTAAGTAGGCAGGAGTGACGAGCAGGATATCAACAACAGCTGAGTAACTGTGGAGAGAGATGGAAGCTGGCAATTAGCCGACAACTGAGCGGCCAGCTCAGAGAAAGAAGGGCTGAGCCCAGCCCTGACAGACCACCGTTATAAGGGGAAGGTCTCAGAACTCATCCTGTCCCCACAGAGAGTGCTGAAGATAAAATCTCTTGAGGACACGTTAAAGAGAATTTTATTGATTGTTTTTCCTGACTCCAGTAGGTTACAGTGTGGTGGAAAACATATTTTTGAGTCTTCTGTTTGTCAAGGGAGGAGCGTTGAAGAAGGTGTTTCCGCTTAAGTGAGGCATTTTGGAATTTTTTTAGTCCTTGCCGCCCAGGGCTGTCAGATTCCACATCCCATCGGCAGCGTCTGCATCACATGGCGAACGATTAACTCAAGGCCAAAACAGAGATGGAGAGCTTTCCAGTTGAGGATCCACTGACTTACTGGGTCATGGAAATAGACCACTGGCCAGAACTTGCCCAGTATGCTATTGAGTTGTTGGGCTGCCCTGCATCCAGTGTTCTTTCAGAATGGGCATCAAATCAATATATCACTCCACCTGTTGCTCTGCAATATGGGAATTAATTCAAAAGATATTCCAGAGATGGTACCTGACACCCTCAAGACAAGCCTCTTTCAGCTCCAAGTCATCTGACTCCTGCTGGGGATGCAAAACAACATGAGGGAACAAACTTCACATCTTCTGGACCTGCCCCTTACTACAAACATACTGGTCACACATCTTCCAGATCTTAGAAGACAGCACCAAATGCCACATTGCCCTCTTCCCAGCACTATCGTTCTTGAACCTAACGATAGACGATATCCCTCTACCCTACAGACATGTAATAACACATATCCTATTAGCGGTTAGACTAATGCCCTATACACACGGTCGGACATTCCGACGGAATATGTGAAATCGGAGCTTGTTGTCGGAAATTCCGACCGTGTGTGGGCTCCATCGGACTTTTTCCATCGGAATTTCCAACACACAAAGTTTGAGAGCAGGCTATAAAATTTTCCGACAACAAAATCCGTTTGCGTAAATTCCGACCGTGTGTGGACAATTCCGACGCACAAAGTGCCACACATGCTCAGAATAAATT